>CAHIKZ030001269.1:4592500-4607266 GCA_903632075.3 Acanthosepion pharaonis | reverse complement strand
CAGTAATCAAGGCTAAAGAAGGAGATTTTGATGAGCAAAATTTAATCATAAAATGCATTTTTTCTTTTTGTCATAATCAAATTTCTAAGAAATCATGGCTCACTTTTTTTTAACCATGTATAATAATTTTCTCTTATTTAAAGTACAAAACCCCTACTTTTGTGGTCAATTTAAAAAATTACCAGGGGTGGCCTCAAACATTTTAACTGTATTGTATTTAAGTTTAATCAAAAAATTAAATAAAGTTGCATTTCAAAAGCTAGGCAAAGTATTAAGAAACAGAAAAATTTCATTATAAACAAAGAAAAGAGTGTTGAACTATTATGTAATATCAGTCCTCCTCTATGACAGTGAAAGTTGCACAATTTCTCCACAGATAAAGAAGTGATTTGATGCAGCAGAAATGGAGTTCTGCAGAAAGTACTGATAATACCATGGACTGAACATTTTAGTCATGGACTTTTAAGAAAAATGGAACCAAGAAGGATGCTTACCCTTAGAATCAGAGACAATTAAAAATTTCTAGAGCACATAATAAGGAAAGATAACTTGGAGAATTTGGCACTCAAAGGATATACTGAAGAGGAAGGGAAACAGTAAACTATTGAACAAGCTTGTGTAAATGGGTGGCAGAAGAAGGCCTGGGGGATAGGGAAAAGACAAACAATATTCAAAGTATGAAAGAATAGGAAGTTGTGGAGAGCCATTATCATCCATATGATGAAAGGACACAGCATATAGAAAAATATAGCTGTACTGCTGTAGATGAGCACACACACACACATTCAACCTGTATGCAATGAGTAAATACATTCTGAAAGATGCCACTGTACAGATTCATGCTGCACACACAAACAACCTTCATTTGCTTAAATCTTGTGAAGTGTTTGCTTTTCAAATATAGATCAAGTATGTATAGATATCTGACAAAATGATAGGATAAAGAACAAGTAGGAAACATGTCTTAATCTAACATGTTTCACTTCATTAAAGCTTCATCAGAGATCAAGATAGAAATGATAAAAAAATGGTAAAAAGTGAAGAGACGCAGATTAATGGTACATTGTGTTTAGTCATTTCTTATTTGTTAGATATGCCTCATGTATAATGAAGTAACAGTTAATATTCAAATATGGGTGAGACGGAGCAGGATGTTTTTGTTTTGATTTTTCATTAAAGCATATCTTGTATGCATTTTGTGTATATTTTCATTGATTTTTATGTATTGAATAGACATAAGTTAGATTCATGAATAATGGATGTATAGAAAAATGGTGATAGTTTTTTAAATGTGTGTTAAATGTTGGTAGTAATGCCATAATATATATTATATGTTTGTGTGGGTTAGAACGCGTGAAATGGACTTTATATATTCCAAAGTTTGTGGCATTCTGGTTATAATTTTTAGTATTTGAAGGACATTCAAAGACCTTGAGCAATTTTTAAAAAATATTTCTTGTTGGTATGGTCTGACCATTTGCTGGCTTTTTAAAACCTAAAATAATTTGGACAAAAGTATGCAGGCAAAAATGAAAGAATAGAAATTTACATGTATTTAAAGCTATTGAGTGAACTTGAGAAACCTTTTGTAGGCAAAATGGTACACATTGATGGGCAAGATCAGACAAATGACAAAATCTGATTTTAGTTAAACATTTTTTTTTTTTTTTTTTTAAGTTCTCATGAATACTTCATATTTCATAGCTTTACTCAACCCCATCCATTTCCCCCCCCTCATAAAATCTATGAGACCCAAAATAAGAAAATCAATTAAAAAATACAAATATAGAAAATGTACAAGTATCCTGTGGAATTGAAAAATATAAGTCAAAGAATGTCCTTTTGTTGCCTAAAGATAAGAATTTTTCTTTTGCTTACTTGCATGCATTTTAATGAGCATTGATGGCCTTATATATCTAGATACAGACAATTGCAGAAGAGAGTTACAATAAAAAAGCTGACCAAAATAAACTATCCCATGATACATTTCTATTTATTTTATTTTCATTTTTTCAAATCTATGAAAAAGCAAAAACAAAAATCACCTACACTGACAGATGGAAATCAAACAAGAATATCATTTTGTTGCCTATTATAACTCTCCAGACATTGAAGAGGTATAGATTTCTCATACATATATTTTCACAACTATGTGTGTACTCTGATGTAACTATATAAACAGTTACGAACTAGTAGAAAAAGGAAAAATTCTGACTGACAGACAACTATCCCATGATGCATTTTCCTTTCTGTTCCTCTCTCCTCTCTATTATAAGATATTTTTTTTGTGATGTCTGCTGCCAGCCAGCATGTCTTTCGGTTGATCAGCCTTCACACACTAACCACCTCCTCACAACAAAAAGAAAGTCCTATTCACTTCACCCTCCCTCCCACTTTGCTTGACAATAGTTTATGTGAGGAGTTATTGTAAGAGACAAAAGTCTGTACAATTGAGATGACAAACCTCAGGGCTTTTCTTTGCCAATAAAGAAACCAACCATGAGAAGAAAAAAAAACAAAAAAACAAAAAAAGACATTTGCTCCACCCACAAATATAACAGCCAATAAACAAGTAGGAACAGTAACAGCAAACAGCCAATCAGAATTTCAATAAACATAACAAATTCTTTGAGATATAAACCTGAAATAAGCAGGCTGATGAGCAAATGCCTGCAATAATCAACGAAAAGAGAATGTCTTTTCAAAAGACTTTCTATTATGTTCTTACATCCTAACCCACTTACAACATGAGAACCTAAATCAAGAAACATTTGCCAATTCTGGGTAATATAAGAATCGAATCCTGTCAAGACTGACAATGAGAGTAGCGGATTTCAGCTGCTAGTATCATGGCAGTTAACATAGTTATGAGAAAATAATTTGCACTTCCTCTCTTCTTCAACTGTGGCGGCATACCAGTAAAAAGACCTGTTGTCAAGGTATCTGTCAATTGGATAGAGCATAGGATGAAAGAGATTCATATCTTTCCTAAATTTATTTGTATGAAGTGAACTTAAATACTCTCACAAATTTGTCATTCTTCAGGATAATACCAACTTAAATGTTTACAAAGAATAAATGGATATTTTTAATAGTAAAAGCAATGAA
The DNA here is from genome assembly GCA_903632075.3 of Acanthosepion pharaonis. Classification (NCBI taxonomy): domain Eukaryota; kingdom Metazoa; phylum Mollusca; class Cephalopoda; order Sepiida; family Sepiidae; genus Acanthosepion; species Acanthosepion pharaonis. The sequence continues at coordinate 4,604,158 of CAHIKZ030001269.1, read as the reverse complement.
TGAGTTGACAAACTTGACAATTTATAAGAAGTATTACAAACCATACAGTGGTAAGTAACTGGTGATCTTTGCCTGAAGAAGTACAATCATAGTATTGAAACATGAAAGCTTTTCCATAGCAATTTCAACATGTTTTTGTTATAATCTCTTATAATAATAATAATATTGCTCTACTTTGTATTGAGCACTTTTTTAAAAGTAAATGCCATGAACAGTGGATTTTTACTTGATTAGTTCTTTCTCTCATTTGGATATATATATATATATATATATATATATATATATATATAATTCAATATTCTCTGAAAATTTCCCAAGAGTTAACCTGTAGAAGAAGACAATATGTATGAAGGTAAAAGACAATAGGAAAACTGTATTATTAGCTGATGCGTTTCATTCAATGTGGACTTTTCAATAAATTCATTTTGTTTTTACCTTGAAACATATATATATATTTGTTTTTACCTTGAAACATATATATATATATATATATGTAATTCAGTGAAACTTAAGTCACACACCAACGTAGGTACTAGTATATGTACTAATTAACTTATATATATATATATATATATAAAATGGCTGACTACTCATTTCTTGGCATGCCCATCTGCTAGGGCATCTAGCCATTCCCGGCTAGCCAACCCAGGGACATTTTGACACCAACAGAGCCCAACAGTGGTCTATACTATGACATTTCTGAGCAGACCATAGTTACAGTTTCTTGTAAAAAGCACATTTTTAATCCTGATCAACATTTTGAACCAGGCCAGTACACTCAAAATCTTGATCCCAATGACTTGTGACTTCATGCTAACACAAACATTGACAGCTTTTGAATAGTTCATCTCTCAATTTCACTCACAAGACATGGGTCAACCTGTTGCATGATTTTCAGACACTTAGCACCAATCTCACATACTGGGATCACCTCCTCAGGTTGATGATTTCTTGATTATGCATCTACACATACACACAAAGAGGGTTATGAAGAGTTTCCAACTGACCCATTTTGAGGGAAACTGATACTTGGTTGAACAGACAACCTTTTAGCATGCCTTGTATATATTAGAAAATATTATGTAAGTAAATAAACCAAAAAAGAAACCAGTTGACAATTTTTTTTTTGTTACTCTCATGAGAGTCTGTGTATAGAAGTTAGTGGTTTTTATTTTAAAGGCATTCATAGTACCCAATCAATTATTTTAAAGGCATTCATAGTACCCAATCAATTATTTTAAAGGCATTCATAGTACCCAATCAATTATTTTAAAGGCATTCATTAAAATCATGTTATTTAAAGAATAGTACCCAATCATGATTACACTATAGGTAGTTAGTACCTATAAAGTCAACTGTCTATGAGAGACTGGAGGAAGAGTGATAGCGAGACAACGCAAGCATGTCCGACCTTCCAAATAGTGGCACTCACAACTAGATTGTCCTGTCTGTATAACTGTACCGTACTTCATATTGTACTGGTTGTGTACAATAAACCTTTCTTCTATTATCCACCTGGTGTTAAGTATTTATTTAACACTTAAAAATACTACAAACTTTGTTCCAACAAAATTCAATTTAATAAAACATCTCAAATGGGTTTCAATAATGGCATGGTAGTCATCCTCAGTAACACTAACTTCTTCTTCTATTCAATTTATTAAACTGGCAGTTAAAAGAAAGAATCAATGGACTGGAAATGAAAAAAGAATAAAAATGACACAGAGAAAATGCACATATAGAAATTTACAGCCAGAGAAAAAAAAAAAGAATTCATGAAATATGGATAAATTAACTAGTCTTATCAATATATCTGATTTTTTTGAGATTATGTGGCTTTCAGATTATCTAAATACCATAGCTACATAGGTTGTAGTAGTAGTTTAGATTAAATAGTTGACATAATAAATAATAATATTAATAATAATAATAATAATTCTTCTTCTTCTACTTCTACTACTACTACTAGTTGGGGATCATGTAGCTCTCAATAACTTTTGTCTTTTTGCCATTTCTACTATTCAATATTAGTTTAGTCTAGGGCAGTGCTATTCAAAGTATGGTATGTGTACTAGTGCCAGTACACAAGCCATTGTCTGCCAGTTTCCAGGAAACAGTAGTCACATTCTATATCATGGTTGAGTGATAGGATATCTGATTTGGTTTCTTTTTGTTTAACATTTCTGTTTTATTTTTATTATGGTTACATATTTCAATTACTCTCATGTTAAAAGTCATTACTATACAACTAATAAATGAAATATAATAAATAGCAAAACAGTAACCTGAAATACATATGACAACACCATAATGATGATGTGGCATGTGACTGTGAGAACCACACTTAGGAATACTAAATGACTATTTTCATGGACATATAAAATCAATAGATAATTATTAAAAATGATGCAACTTTTATTATATTCATTATATTTTTATTATATTCATTATATTGTATAGATAGTCTCAAAATGCCCCTGAAATATGACATATCTAAAAAAAAAAATAAAATGGTGGGGAGACCACAATACCAAGCTGGATTGGAAAACTTTATTCACTGGTCACTCTATTATTGAAAAAAAAACTTCTGGGGTATACCAAATCAGACAGTTTGAGAAGCTCTGTTCTAGAGTATTATTTGTTTAACTAATCCATTGTTAGAGCATGAATACTTATTGGCCCATTTACTTTTATCTCCTTTTTCTTTAATTCCCCCTCTGAGGCCCTATTATACGTCAGATATTTCAGTTCCCTAGTGTGCAAGTCTATCACACACAAAAATACATACATACAAATACAAATCACATACAATGCCAAGCATTCATTGGTTAATTAATCACCACTACATTATTATAGACAATTTACAAATCATAGCAATGCAACAATTTTGTAATCGCTCTATTTTCATGTAGTCAGTTTTGTGCACTTTTGGGAGAAACAGATCACAGAAGCTTTCTTAAGTCACCCCAAAGCTTGCTCGCTGATTGGTCTATGCCAGCCAATCAGATCGTCTGCACATAAAGAATAATTATTCTTCCTGCACAGCAATCTGGAGCCTATAGTCACTTATTTAAGCAAGAATTTTCCTTAGCTAATTAGTGAGAATTCAACTGCCAAACGAATCCACGTCAGTTGAAACCATGCGCCAACCTTCTCACTCATACACACCACTCACAGGCTGAACATATCTTGTATATACTCACATAATCTTTTCTAACATGGCAAATCTTTTAAGAACAGTCATTATAAGAGACTCTCATGAACATTATTCCAGTGAACTTTGAAATAATAAAATAACAGTTAAAGAGAGACAACTCTTGTTTATTTCAATCTTTTCTTACTTAAATGCATGCTTTCTTACACATTGTTGTTTGATATTGTACATCTTCTTAAATACATATTTTATGTGTAACAATGTCTTTAGCTTATCCTTTTCTACGTCAGCCCTCATTTCTAATCTAAAGTTAAATTAATGTGATGAAGTCCGCCACACTAGTGATATCTTTTAGTTTTTTGTTATATTTTTTTTTATGTCTGAATAAATGCATGTTTGTGTGAGTGAGTTATTTATCCAGTCAAACACATTTTTGGCTTGCTAATTGATATTTCTGCTATGATTAGGATTGTACATAAACAAGTCAGCTACTGTAAGTTCAGTTAATTTAAATAAAACTCCATACTCATTCAATGGTAACAAAAAATTTATTTGTTTAGTTTAATATTCAGGAAATATAGAAAATAAACAAGAAAATGGTGAATAGTATAAAGTTTTCTAAAACTTTGCACAAAATGTTCAGATACTAAATTCATTTTAGGCAAGGGGTTGGGTGCCAGTACATTGATCCTCAGCAAGGTGCAATGATATTTTGATTTTTGACAGAGGTTCTGATCCATACATAAATAATTTTGTGATTTTCTATGCTACTAATTATCTTTTACTTTCTACCAAAACCATATCTTGCTGGAAACAAAATAAAGATAATTTATTTTTAAAAAATCAAAGAAAAATGAAAAGTAGTCAAAGTAACAAACCGAAGACTCTCAACTTTGAAAATGAAATAGTCTGTGACGTCTTAATCAACAAATATTTTCCAGATACATCTCCACTCTGTGTTACATTTGTGCATTTGCCTTCATAAAATTTTGTGGAACCAATTTTCAAGGTGATGTTTGTTTCTGAAACTTGAAAAGAAATGACACCAACTAAATAATGCAAGAAAGAGAAATTCATGGTTAAAATTAAAAAAAGGAAATAATTAAATAAAAAATGAAATATCATTAAAATCAGTTTATTTTAAATGCAATGCAACTCTATCTATTAATCATACTACCTCAATTACCTACTTTGTAATGAGATATTCTACTGCCATATCAAAAAAAAAAACCTAGCTTGACTTACCATAAGAACAGAAGAATATCTCATTAGTAAGTATAGCAAGAATGAGTTTTTTATCATTGCTTTTTATTTATTTTGATTCATATTAACTTTTGGATATTTTTTTTACTTTTAATGATTTAGAAAAGTAGAACCAGACTTTGACTGATTATCTAATTTTATTTCTAATGAAGGAAAAACATTTTTCATATTAAAAAAATGTAATATCATGAATTTTCAGATTTGTGTCACTTTTTAAAGTATAGTGTGAGAGGTAAAATTGTGAGCTTGGGTGGGATTGGTCATTAGGTACAGTTTTAGGTATGTTGAACTTGAATGTTGTTTTCATTTGATAAAGAAATTATTTGCTGAAATGGGTGACACAAAATAAATCTTTAATCAGATTTGTTTTGATCAGGGATATGACACACTGTCAGATGAAGGTAACGATAACACCTGTGATTATCGGGTCAAATAAGGGTGATATTCAAGAACATGGAAAAAGTTCTACTGAAGGTGGATATAAGCAATACAAGACCATAATTTTGATTGGCATACCAATGAGAGAAATACTGGGATGGAGCTTCTCGGTTCCTCCTCCAATACTTATGACAAAAGGCCATGATTTTGATTGAACCACCAATCATATTTGGTTCTTGGGGTCTTTCCTACCCCCCCACCTACAATGAGTATGACATTGGTCAAGCATTATTATTGGTTAGCCAATCAGAGCAGTGGAATTGGGGTTTTGCACCCCCATAAAATCATTTGCTGAAAGAGCAGCAGTACGATCGAACTGGTCTCACTGTGAGTAGACCAACATTCTCCCTGCCAGATAACTGTGGTTCCTCAATCAGCTGAAAATCTCTTTCTTTTTTCAACTCTTTCAATCAGCGACCTTCATTTGAATAGTTGAACAACTGTGGGCTGTTTAGCTATAACTACAACCATCAGTCATTCTCTTCTCAGCTAAAGAATTCCTTATACAAGTTATACAAGCAAAACATCTTCAAATCCCTTTTGTTTATGTATTCATTATTTTAATCAATCATAGTACCATAAATAAAAATTATTTTTACACTTGTTAATGAGTGTTGTTGAAGTTAATTAAGTTTACCCACAACACAGGTGATATTAGTCTTTCACAAGCATAACCAGGACAGAGAGGAATCAATTCTGATCTTCAACAGTTGTTCACTGATATTCCAGTGAATACTGAAACACAATGTTGGGACACAAGATTGGTTCAGGGTAGGCTTGCCAGAGACAGACCAAAGTAAATATGGCACTCAGTGAAGCACACAGCAACAGGGTTACAATTTACTTACATGTGACAGTTGAGTTAATTGTGCAGATAAAATCCTTGATTACTGCTGTCGAAAATATAACTAATAACAATTGAAAAATTTACTTAAGTATTTCCATTGTTTTGCTTTTTTATTAATACAGGTGAAGAACAAGAAAATATAACCTGTCTAGAGAGATGTAAATGAAATTTATTTGTGGTGGGATTCCTTGGTATTTATTACTGCATATGTGTAGGCCACTGTCTTTTTTATCATTTCACTCCAAGCCTTGTGCCATTGGATGAGAATTAATATTTGTCTGAATATCATCTGTGTTTTCACACCTGAAAGGAAGGTCTTACTTGTAGGTGAATTTGTCTGGTTTTACCACAATCTTCTTTTAGGGATTTATAATTTCAGTTGATAAATAGAAAAAAATCATGTACAAAAACTCTTTTGTTATATTTTGGCATTCATTGGACTTTCTCCAAGAGAACAAGGAAAGTATGAATTTAATTTCCGTTCAAAGAAATTTTCTTTTACTTCTGGAATATATTTTTTTTCTCAGTTCTCAAAAACAAATGAAATTTGTGCTTTACAAATCTGACCCCATTTTATGTGGCAAATTTATTTGTTCATAACCTCAGCCCCTCCATTTTTTATTACATTTACTGTGTACAGGGATTCAGGTAAAAAAAAAAGTATTGAGAATATACATTTCATGGAAAAAAGGACTAAAAAAGTCTTAGAACTAAAATTATTTTTTTTTTTTAACTTATTTTAGAAGAAATAGACAAGAAGTTGACCAGAAATAATTGGATAGAGAGACAACCACAATATAATCACCAACAGAATTTTCTTTTGCAGAAGAAACGGAAGTGATACACATGAGATAAGTAGAGTATATATAACAGAATTAATAAGCAAACACACACACACGTTACTAACTTAGGAAAAAATAACAAACGAAGAAAAAAACAAACACTGGTTCCACTGACAATAATTTCTTTTCCAAATCTGCTTTCTACTAAATCTGGAGAAAAAAAAAACATTATAAGAAGGCAGATCAATAAGTCTGCAGCCTGACTAACTTATTAACTGAATTTTGATCTGAAATTTTCACTGTAGAATGTTTCATCTATATGATTGTTATTTTATTTCACTAAGTTTTTTTATTATTATTTTTCACCCATTGTTTTTACTAAAACTTATTTTTGGCACTATTATGCTTCATTTAATACAAGGCTCAAAAGCCACTCAAAGTAGAGGTTTACGGAATTAGATTGTAGTATGGATGTAAAAGAAGGAAATAAGTCCAGATTATGAGGATATGTAGGATAGATTTAACCTCTTCAAACATAGGGTTAGACTATAGTTAGTGGGGAAGCTCATCTGTTCACAGTTCTAGGAAAGAAGCTATTCAAATAGAACAACCTTCTTAAAAACAGATGGAATGTGGATGATTCAACCCTGCGTATGTGGCATAGAATGGTTCTAGGTGTTAATGTCTGAATTGGTGGAATGTAGCTTTTCTGAATATTTGCTATGTAAATAACAGATAGAGTAGTAATAGGCTGAAGAGAATCATTGGCTTAAGTGCCTTGACAAAGACGGAAATTAGGTTAAAAAATAAGTATTATCTGATAATGCTGAAATTCACAAACTCTCATTCAATGAAAGAACTGGACAGGAGACAAAAGGTGGATAAGTGTGTCAAAAGCAGGAAAAACAGAATGAGAACAGCCTCAAACTGTTGACTTGAATAAAGGGTTCAATTAAAAACTTCAAGAAGGTTAATAATGAATATGATGACAGACAACTGAAGAAAGCCAAGATGGTACAATAGCCAAAATATTATAAGCTTAACAACTAAGGTGAGCATGGTAGTCCAAATAGCAATGAATAATAAATCATGTTGGCATCATTAGGCAGCTGACTTATTGATATACCGACAAAAAAAAAGAAGAAACATTTTTATTAGCTCAGTTCTATCTTATTTTAGCTGCAGACATATAAAGCATGCATCTGTGTATTTCTTTACCTCTTTGTATTTGCTAAATTCTTCCAGAATAATTAATACTTGATTTTTCTCTTCTACATGGTTTAACTTGAATAAAGTCTTCTAAACAATGCAATCCTGTTTCTTATTTTCTTCTATTGAATAAATGTCAGTCATTGTTTATTGCTACGAATCTTATCGTTGTTTGATTCTTAGCATCAAATCATTGATGTAATATTTTACATTCCAACAACTTAAGAATGATGAAAAAAATTCATTTTAAAATTATAGAGAAAAAAATGAAATTTTAATTTACCTGGTTTCATTTTTATATCTGAATTAACCAAACTCCAAAAATCTTCCCTCATAATATCAAGCAAATTACTTGTATAAAATAAATTTTTAAAAAATCCTTAAGAAAACAGTATATAAATAAAATTTTTTCTCTGAATAGACAAGATATTTTCATCAAAATTCAAAATCCCTTTCAAATAACTTACTCAAAAATAATCAAATATGTATATGATTTCATTTTTTTGTTATGATTTATCAACCCTTTGTGTGTTATTTAAAGACAAAAACTCTTTTTGGATTGTAAAAATAATACGTTTTTTGAGAATATCAATAATTACACTATATACATACATATATATACACATACATATATATACACACACATACATATATATATATATATATATATATATATATATATACATATATATATATATATATATATATATACATATACATACACATACATATATATATATATATATATACATATACATACACATACATATATATATATATATATACATATACATACATATATATATATATATATATATATATATATATATACATATACATACATATATATATATATATATATATATATATATATATATATACATATACATGTACACATACATATATATATATATATATACATATACACACATATATATATATATATATACACATACACATATATATATATATATATGTAAAATAATATCTATAAAACAACAACGTTAAATATAAAATAAAAAAATGTCTTTAAATAAATTGTTTGATCTTCGTCCATTTTTTTAAACATAAGACGTCATTTGTTACATTCGATATGTTAGAGCAGTTATGAATGTACGAGATTCATAGAAGATTGTTTATAAACTAATTATATATTGTCTACCATAAGGTATATATATATATATATAGTGGTTTTGTTTGTTTTCTTTACATCTTCCGGTTGCACTCATAGGATGTGTCCGAATTTGCTGCAGAACGAATATTTTTTGAAAATTTCTCGACATTCAGGGCCGGACATGTTATTTAATACTAACACGTAAAAACAGAGCATTTGCTTAAATACTACGCTACGCCTGATAACAACGTTAAACATAAATAAAAATAGTCTTTATTAAAGAAATTGTCGGACCTCGTCCATTTCAAGAATCATAACGACGTCATTTGTTTGCTTATCTGATACGCCAGTTAAATTATGAAGTGTAGAAAGATTCAATGGAAGATTGAAAATTATAACAGTAATCTTGACCTTGTCTACCATAAGGTTCCAAGCCGAACTTTTAAACTACGCCAGCGTATATGGCGGTTCCAGGATGTGTGTTCGAATTTTCTATGAATTGTCATTTTCTGAAAATGAGAACATTCAGGTTGGCGCATGTTATTTAATATATTCAAACGTTCGCCTACTAAACTTGTATTTAAAAAATAATCGCAGACAAAACAAAATGATACAATAAATGAAACAAGTTTTCCTCGTCCATTTCTTAACATATGACGTCATTTGATAAATTTCCTATCCCAAAGCAGGTTTTAAATGTACAAAATTCGGTAATGGATTGAGTTTCATAACAGTAAAGACAGCGAAAAAACCAAAAGAAACATTTGAATCAATCAGTATAACGCCAGCTAAATTTTGCGGTTCCGTAGATTCAGGTTGTCGTGTTATGAACGAATTTTTAAATATAAATTTAACGGACATATAAAAAACTATGAACCTTGGTAGAAAGGTCGAATTAAAAAAATAACCAATATCTTCCATGAATCTCGCAAATAATAAACTTATAATTATTGGTCGAATTGATAAACAAATGACGTAATAATTATAATGAAAATGACGATAGTCCGATAATTATTTATTAAAGATTTTATATTTATGTTTAACGTTTTATAGATATGCTATTTATATTTAATGCTCTATTTATGAATTATAAAAAGAATTAAATAACATTTACTTAAATAATTATCTGAGAAATTTTCAAATTTATAAATATTCGCTCAAAGACAAATAAATAATGCATCCTATATGGAAAAACATAAAAACATAAAATACTAAAACTCGGCCAAAATATAAATGAACCTGAAAAATATATAAAAGTTAGAATTACTAAATTATAAACTACACCTTCTGATTATCAATTTAACTGCTCTGGCGTATGATAAAATTTTCCATTATTATGTTAAGAAATATATATAGGTCCGATATATATTTATATATATATATATATTAAATAACATTTGTCGGGCCTGAATGTCCGAGAAATTTGTTCAGAAATATTCTATCTTTCAGAATTGATTATGGAAATTCGCATCCCAGAAATAACCGCTTATTTGCTTTCATCAATCTGTTTTGCCTTGACCAATAGAAATTACATGAACTTATGGTAGAATAAGGTCGAATTGAGGAGTAACCATTTCTAGCTCATGAAGGTACATATATCAGTCAGAATTTTTTTTTGTTAATGGAATGTAAATGAAGATGACGTGATTCCTAAGAAATGGACAGTCCGACAATTTACTATTAAAGACACTTTTATTTATGTTTAACGTTGTTGATTTTTATAGATACAAGTATTTTGCCAGTCGCTCTGTTTATGATAACAGATGAATAACATTTACCGGCCTGAATGTCCGAGAAATTTTCACAAAATATTCGTTCACAGACAGGATTCGAACCTGCATCCCATACGGAACCGCTATATACGCTGGCGTGCCTGACCACGGCCACCATGCGTGAACCTTGGTGAGGCAATGAATTTGCTGTCCATTCTCATTTTTATTGATCGATTTTTGAGGCAATATTTGACATTATACCAGAGCAAGACTGACTATCAATGTACCTAGATCTATCTATTCATTATCTGTTATTCAGTATCTATTCATCTATCTCTAGTCTATTCCCTTTTATCTATCTATCTATCTATCTATCTATCTATCTATCTAGGCCTTCTGTTTGTCGTAATGGCGGTTCCTGATATAGGATGAGGGTTCGAATTCCGTCTATGAACGAATATTTTCATCTGTCTGAAAATTTCAAAGACGGACATTCAGGCTACATAAATGTTAGGGTTAATGAGTTGCTTATCATAAACAGAGAATTTGCTTAAATACATTGCTCCCCACCCTATAAAAATAAGAAGCCGTTAAATATTCAATAAAATGTCTTTAATAAATAAATCCTTTCCTACTGATAGCTATATTCCCCATCTTTCAAATGTATCAATGACGTCATTTGTTTCATCCTATCCTGATACGCCAGATCACCTCTTTGAATGTAACCCTTAGATTCGCCTTGCTTGAAGATTGTATTATCTATCTATCTATCTATCTATCTATCTATCTATCTATCTATCTATTTATCTACTTCTATATAAGAGTGTGCTTATAGATGTCAAGGGATCTGTTTGAGTACCGGACCACTGTCCCAGACGGTTTATTCCAATTCCAAATATGTTCTGAATTTCGTCTTCAGAGTAAACGAATATTTTCTATGAAAATTCTTCTTCATGCTTCTATGCATTGGTAAATGTTATTAATAACTCTGTTTTTACGGCTCTTTGATGAACAGAGCAAAACGGTTCCTTGATAAATACTTGTTGGGCAAAAGTCAAAAAACAAGATAGTTAAATAGTGATGTGCTTCCGGTACGTGATGTTTAATAAAATTGAACCAGGTATTGTCGGACCCGTCGT